>CM034462.1:20447753-20474070 GCA_019925255.1 Litchi chinensis
CTAATCCCTGACTAGATGAGGCTCCTCAACTCATCCTCCAATCACTGACCTATCTAGTCCTATTCTTCTTTTTAGCAATTTTACTAAGCCCATCTTGGGACAAACTGGATCCGCTGTGCTTGCCTTCTGATCTTCTGCTCTAAGTAATGATTTTCACATTCTTTCTACTTTCACAGCAACTTCTACTAGTTCCTTGTAATGTGTCTAAGAGGCCAATGATAGATGAACTTTGAGGTTGGGTTTTAGGTCTACGAGGAATCTTTTGCACTTTTGTTCTTCGTCTTTCGTAATAAACTGAACGATCCGGACTAGCTTCGAAAATCTCTTCTCGTATTCTGTTACAGAAGTTGTTCCCTACTACAAATTGAAAAACTTTTCTATCCCAGGAATCTTTGTAACTTTTTAGGTAGAATTTATTTGTGAATTCTTTCTGAAATAGTGCCCATAACACCCCAGCTAGATGTCACCTCTCTAATGCTTCCTACCAATCCTTTGTTAGGTTTTCTAAGAAAAATATGGAAAATAGGACCTTCTGTTCATCAGAGCACCCTATCACTCCATAAATCCTGTTGACATGGTCCAACCAAGCCAAGGCACTCAGAGGATCTCCACTCCCATCAAATGGTTTAGCACCCAGTTTACAAACGCACTCAATCGAAATCTTTGGCACTTCTAGTGTCGAACGCAATTGACGCATGGTTGCCATTAATATCTGTGCCACTTGCTCAACATTAAAACTCCTACCGGTCGGTGTTGTTGGTCTCGATGGTCCTAGTTGAGGTTGACTCATAGAGGTGTTTACCAAACCCATTACTTGTTTGGCTTCCCTTGCAAACGATACATCGGGTGTTGGAGCTTCTGGAAGAGCTCCTCTAGGACCCCTATGACCTCATCAGTGCATAATGCTATGGTTTCAACAAAATAAATTATGAACACATGCAATTCTGAAATCATATGCATGAAAAATAACAAAGTCTTTCCGGGATGCTCTGTAAAAACATTTTATAAAATCATAACATAAAAAGAGGTAACACTATTTCAAAATCAACGCTTTGATACCAACATTGATGGGCCCCAACTCCTTTATTTAAGGCAGCCCGTCCGTTAACACTATGGTAGCCTTCTAGTCAAAATTCACTCTGACTAAAAGGTTCTTGTGAAGTTAAACCTTTTTACATATATTGAAAACTCATTTGAAATTCATTTTCTAGCAAAAATTGGTGGGAACTTTTTTATTTTAAAATATATACTTGCAAAATAAAATTTATAAAAAATTTTGGCAGCACAATGGCTCTTTTTCTAAAAATTCCATCCTATAAAATTTTCATTTAAAATTGTGCACTTCTATTTCACAACAGTTCTCAATTACCATGCCTTAATCCCTCTTTCACACTTTCCAAACAACCACAAACATGCTTAAGTTCAAAAGATGATTTCAAATTCATAAACAAGTCACGTATAAATATATTTTCCAAAGACACATATATTTATATACAAAGTGTTTCACAGGTTTTCAAAATATAATCATCATACATGTAGAAACATAAAATTCATATCTACACATGATGATATCTGACTATTCTAGAGTCGAAGTCCCTAGTGCTGAAGTGTCTGCACCTGTACCTATTCTTAGGAGGTTTTATTTATAAAACAACAAAACTAGGGGTGAGCTAAATAAACTCAGTGAATATCAAATATATTTCTATTCAAACTATTTTCAAAAATATCCTCCCTAAATGCTTTTTAGAAACATTTTTTTTTTATCAATATCATGCTACAGAATTAAAATAAATTCTCTGAGAACCATCTATAAATTAAAAGCATGAATAAATATTTATAAGCAATACAATTTGCGCATTATGAAACTAAAAACTCGGTAATAAATTGAAAAACAACTTTCTAATATCAACAACTATTATAAAATGTTTTTCAAATACTGAAATGTGAATAATACGATATTTTACATGCTTTCACATTTCTGCTATAAATCGTGTTAGTGATGACAATTAAAGTTTATGAAACGCTATTAAGTAAAATGAGCCAATCACCATCAATTTATTCCACATGATATTCTAGGTATATGATAGAGTCGAATCTTACAGCACTCAGGCCATATATATTCAGTAATCAAGTAGCGAAATCCTACATCACTATGAGCAAAATCCTATATCGCTCAAGTAGTGAGCCAACTTATAATATACTTTGTATATGGAGAGTGGAATCCTGCATCACTTAAGGTACTCTATCATTACCAGTAATATCTATAAGGTGTACCATAGGCTATTGGAAATATTTCCAAACATTTGTTTTTATCATAAAACTCATATTTCATGCAAAACTTTAGAAATTCACGTAAATAAGTTCTCGTACAGAAATTCACTTATCATATAAAATTAAATTTCAATCAATAACAACATGAATTTGAATTTAACATATAAAATCAATGTGAATAGAAATATAAATATTTCAAATAATTTTTGTTAGGACACTCACATTATTCCTAACTCACTACCAAATTCAAAATCAATGGAAACGTTTCCTCACCTCTACGTAACCTACATATTTTCATAATCTAATTTTTAGGTTATATTACAACTAACATTATTCGTACACATATTTCATATCCACGCATTATCCACACAAACATTTAACTATTCTAGTATTTCGAAACATCCCTTTTTAAGTCGTTTCGACTTCAATTATTCGTATTTATCTTCCATTCAAAATTCTAATTATTTAAGCACGTAAAGGACGTCATGGGAAGCCTAAATTTATACTAATGAATCATGCAACATTTTTGAATTAATAACTTCCTATGTTGGTTGAACCTAGCTAATATTGATATCATCAATCTTATTAAGTTTTCTCATCAAATTCACATTCAAACATATCAAAGAATGGTATAAATTTCATTTAAATTCACCAAATATCGCTTTTGGATGATTACAAAATGTTTAACCATGAACTGGTTATTTAACATTCAATTCTTTCAATTTCCATTCCAATTCTATCATCCAAAAATTCCATAAAATCACACAAATTAATCAAAAACAAATTTCTATCATTTAAACACACCTTTGACCGAATATACCATGCAATTGTACCCACTTTTGGTTTTTTATTCCAACATCAAAATCCAATATTTCAACATGTTATCAAGCATGAAAACCACTCAAATAACTCAACTCAAAATGGATCAAATCTAACCCCTCTTGACCAAATGCATATGCAGCACCCAAATCAACATTTCCTATGAGAGCATCAACTGTATGTGAAGTTTAGTAAATGCCAATTCTGACTAAACAGTGTTGCTTTCTTAGGTCATGTGATATCAGGTGAAGGAATTAGCATGGGTCCCCAGAAGATAGAAGCGATAACGAGTTGGAGACTGCCTACTATTGTTGCTGAGGTTTGGAGTTTCCTCAGATTGACACGTTAATATAAGAAATTTGTAGAGGGATTTTCCAAGATAGTAGCCCGACTGACTAGATTGACTAGAAAAGAAAAGAGATTTGAATTGTCAAATGCCTACTAGTAGAGTTTCGACAAGCTGAAAAAAAGGTTGACATCAGCTAAAGAAGCACGAGTAGAACTATCCTACCCATGATTTGGAGCTTGCAGTAATTGACAAGACTCGCCCCAAATTTTCCCTTTCGAAGCTTCCATGATCCAACCGGGCACTTCACATAACCTTTCTGGATTTCAGCTGGCATCACCAGAAAGACACATAGAGCAAACCCTTAAACTTAAATCAATTCGTTAACATATAAATTATAGATTTCAAAATCTCATAATTCAAATTTTCTAAAAATTTTGGCAGTATAACGACTGTTTTTCTAGATTTCCTAAAATTTCGAAACACCTGTAAACAGTTCAAAGACACTTCAATATATCCAACAACAATCTCCACTACCATGTGGACCTCCAGTCCATCTCAAATCCATCACATAGCCACAAGAAGTCTATTTCCATCAAATCATTTCAATTTCAAATACCTTTCCAAGTGAAATTTCAATATCATGAAAAATTTGGTTCAAATATTCACAATAATATAAATAAGGTATCAAAACATAACATTTACATAAATATATCACATCACCACCGCGGTGATAAAATTTGTAAATTCTTTACAACCAAAAATTATATACAAATATTAACATTAGATGAAAACAAAATATGAAAAAGATAACTTCATAGAAAATCATCGTCCATATCTAACCCACCTAGTTCGTGGCGAGAGAGTGAACACCCTAACTGCTAATTCTTACACCTAGGGAGGTTTTTATAACATAAAGAAAAGAATCATGAGCTAAAAGAGCTCAGTGAGTGTTAAGGTTTTTCTAATTAATGCGTTGTCCACAAAATACCTACCAAAAACCTTTTAAAAGAATTTATTTCATTTCATAACAATTTTGACATTGCATTTTATAAAATTTTAGTAACTTGATAATAAATCTTTAAAATTTGATTACATGCATAAAAACATAATAATAATTTAATCATTGCATAAAATTTCTAACGTTTCCTTTTCTTGCTGAAATTGCACCAATGGAACCCAGAGAAACGAAGCTACATAACGTGGTCACCTGACGATTCGATTAGCGACGCACATCGTGACAATACATGAGACACCTTAGCACATGTAGTGGAATTTTCGTGTATCGCATACGCAAGTGAGATAATACCCCACACATTTAAAGGCGATACGACTCAATCGACTGACTCGATCCCCCCAAAGGTTAGTGACACTCCCAACCAACCATTGTCATATATATGTAGGGTGATGCGACCCAAACCAGATTCCCACTAGGCTAGTATTTGGTAGGCCTCATCTGGCACCCTAACGGACCTTTTTTAAACCCTCTTAAGCGGCTAGAAGAAATTCGTGGAGCGAACCCTGAACTTGCCCGTTTAAACTTTGCTTCGACTCATTTAATCTCGTTGTTTAAAAATTGGTTGTGTTGATTTTATTTTAGATTCAATTTGTTGATTTGGAAATCAAACTAAAACCATAAAAGTGATCGTTTTTGTTTTTGAAATTTGAAAATATTTTAATAGAAAATCAGTAGTATAACAGTTGCAACTACAAGTTTATTAAATTTTCCTGCAAAAAGATTATACTTCCAAATCTTTTCAATCACAACCCAACTACTTACACACAACCATACACCTCAATAGTCAATCCATCATTTTCAAAAAATTATAAGAAATCACCAAAACTTACTTATCATCAAAATATTCACAAGCTATTTACCTTGTGAAACATTTTCATACAAGTTTTTCACATGAGTATTTCAATATGCGAAATGATGTGTGCACTAACAAAATACAAAGCAAGTTACATGATGCATTCTTCGAGTGCACTCCCACCTATATTGATGAATACATTTGGTCACTTCAATTGCTTACACGAGTACCTGAAAATAGTTTATACAATACAACACAAAAGAATGAACTCTTAAGCAATTTAAGAAATTTAGTGATTTCTAATTAAACAACTATAAACACAGTTAGCTATTTACGAAATATCACATAACTCATTTCTTTCTAAAAGCACTATGCATACCCCTAACTACCATGTCACGTGGCAATTTTCAACTGACACCAACTGTGACATTACTAAGACTTCTCGACAACTACATGCAGAATTTTCTACATCCCAAGTCGTAGTGCAAAATTATCTATAAATCTTAGCGATTACATGCTGAATTTTCTGCTTTGCAAACCGTATATAATCTTGGCAGCTATATTATGGAATTTTCTGCATTGCATGTTATAGCCAAGAAAATCTTTGATTCTGAAGGTAAACGTATGGTCTTTGAAAACTCTTTTCTACTAAATGCTATAAGCACAAAATAACTTTTCTTTTGGAAACTTTTTCACTAGAGTTTTTAAGCTTAACTTCTCACAAAAGTCACTTTATTTTCGAAATTTCTTTGGACACATATTAAAACCATTTATAAACTTTTTAACAACAATAAAATTACATTTGAAACACAATTATTCATAATGTGAGTTAGCGGCACTCAACTTGAGTCCGAGCTTACCAAAGAGCTCTAATGGGCCTCCCTCGTTCCACTTGCTTGTGCTTCACCTACACATCATATTCTTATTCAATTTCCACTAAATTGAACTATTCAAAGCTAAAATCAAAGCTTTCAACACAACTAACTTTATTGAAAACCCTTTAGACTATAACTTTTCCATCTAAGTTTTAACTTAACCAAAGCTTTAAAATTCTGCTTTTTTCCATAAAACTCATTCATTATCATCTAGGAACACCCCTACACACTCAGAATAGTTTTCTAAAGCTCGAAACGAAAAATCATTATTTTTTACCTTCTTTGGCTGAATATATGCTAGGGAGCAATTCTTAGCTTTTCTTTCTTCTATTTTCATTCCAATCATCTCCCTATCTCTCATTTAGCTCAGCCCTGAAGCAAATTCGAAAAGAAATGGCCACCAAATGGAGGTTTGTAGTGAAAAACCCCTATTTTTCACTACTTTTTTATGTCAAAATCCAATCTTTTTACATTTTCAATTCAATTTCTCTTTCATTTAGGATTCTTAGACTCCTATACACTCAACTAGGGTCATACACGACATAAAAATACAAAGAGAAAGTGGCATTACATGATAACCATCAATGCCTTTCATCTAGTCAAAAACACTCATTGTCTTATTTCATTTTCTTTTTCAATTCTAACATTTCTATAAGGTTTTTTAATTCCTAACATGCATAATTTCAAGCCCATTCACATCAAATCTTAGGGATTGAACATTCCTATTGGTGCCATGAACTACACACACAAATATCACATTGTTTCTTTCACTTCTTAAGATATCATTTTAATTTCTCTTTCAAGCATTTCATCAAACACTTGGAATGCAATCAATTTGTTTAAAACAACACTAAATAAATCTTTAGGGTTTTGCTCCCATAAACCCCAACTTGAATCTATTATATGATTCCACCCAAATTAAGTTTCCTTTTTGATGTTTTAGGGTTCTAATCTTAGTTTAGATCAAAACCCACCTCAAGTACTCAACAAAAGAAATCAATCCAACAACAATCCATCACATAACCTATCTATCATCACTTTAAAGAAATTTCATAGAAACTTACCTCAAGCTTGATTAAACCTTGATCTTCTTGTTTAATCCTAATAAACCCCGATCCTAGTTTCCTCGGAGAATTCATTTCTGGCGATCGGATAGAGAATAAAGAATCCAGAAATAATACAAGGGACTCGGTTAGAATTCAATTATATTTATAAGGTCCTGAGTGTCGTGTCAAGAAGAAATAAGAATTTTCGGTGAATAATGTTTGGATCCAGAATGAATAGTGATTTTTCTGAAAAAGATCTAAAATTAGTGTTTAAGATTGAATTTGGACCCGAAGTTTTCGGTGAATAGTATTTTTCGGACGAAAATTTTTGGATGAATAGTAAAATTTTCGAAAATTGACCTTAACGGTCAAAAATGTCTGAAAATAGCATGAGAGTATAGAGAAATAGAAATGGATCAAAAAGAAGACCATTTGAGTCAGTTTTAAGCGATTCGAAGAAAATTACGATATTACCCTTTTGAGAGATTCATGGGTTTTAATGAACTTAAACCTAATTGAATTTTTTTCGAAGCATGAGATTGATAGATAAGACACCCAATTAAAGTATTGCATGATCAATTTGAAGATTAGATGATCATGGAATATTTTCAGAATATTTTTCGGTCGAAGTGAAATTAGATTATGAAAAGGGCAAAATGGACGTTTTAAGTTAAGTATGCATGGATCACGCGTGAGCATAATATGCAGAAGTTTCAAGGAGTGTAACTCAAGTGAATGAGGATGGGTTAAAGAGAATGGATATAAAAATCGAGTATTTAAGTTATAGATACGTATAAAAAGGTTATCGATTTATTCGATTGGATTTCAGTTAGGAACATTTTTTTATCAAGTATATATGAGAGATATTAGGCCGAAATTGAAGCTTATAAAGTTAAATTGGCCATAAGATATGTGTAGAATATTTATGGAATATTTTTCGAAAGGATTAAGAGTGATTTATATGTTAATCAAGCGAGGTGAGCTCATGGGATAAAGTAAAAGATATTTTAAATCAACAAATAAGAAAAGAAATAAGTGCTTTTGAAAAGTAGTGGTTATAGATGTACCACATGTCATCAAGTAAATGGTTGAAGAGATAAATGGATTAGAATGTGCCAAGTGGACCAATAGAATTAAAAATTATATATTTTTGGGTACTAGTAAGATTATTGAAAGTTTGAGGTGATTAAATGAAATTTTCTTGAGGGATTAAATTGTAATTGAGCATTAATATATATAAAAGTTGATTTTGTCTCATTTGGATACATTTGGTCGTGAAAAAGCAAGAAAAAGAAAGAGAAGAGTGATTCGGGTGAGAGAGAGACTCGAGTGTGCGATGCAAGAGGGAGAGGGGAGAAGAAAAAGATCCGGTCAGATTTTCATCGAGGTTGTTTCACGAAAGTTGTTTCTTGTCATCTCCTCTAGCTAACCCAACAAATTTGAAGCGAAAAGATCGCCTATTTGGTGAGTTATTTTAGTTTAAAGTTTGGTGGTTTATGTTAAAACTCATTCTTTCTCTTATTTCTTTTTCAAATTTGAGTTTAAGGATAATGAGAGGAAGTTGTAAGGATGATTTTGGTGTGATTTGTAAGTGATTTGGTGGAAAAAAAAATGGGTGAGAGAGAGAGAGAGAAAGTTGCGGTAAAAAATGAGTTTGGTGAGATCCGAATTAGTTTTCGATGATAAGGTATTAGATAGATGTTTTAGAGGTTAGAAAATAATCTTATGAAGTTAGATTTCCAAAACGAAAAGTTTATGATCGATTTCTGAGCTAAACGGACAAGTTGAAGGGTGTTTTCCGAAATCCTTCCAAATGCGTTCGTTTAACATTCGAAACCATTTATTTAATCATGGTTGGATGTTAGAACACTAGAGGATTGATTATTGAAGTTGTCGGACGTTCAAAGCGAAAAATGATTTTTATTAGTAAGCGAAATGGAACAAAATTTCGTTCCAAGCTTTTGATGATGAAATTGAGTATACTGAGGTATTCCTAGGAAAGAATAAGTAGGATTCATATAGAGAAATCAGATTTCGAAAACCCCATTGAATAGAAATTGAGATCCTAAAGTTTAGACGTTAAAGGGTATTAATAAAGATAAATGAGATTTTTATTCATTTTAAATGTTATTTGAATGAGTTAAGTGACCTTAAATGGATATTTGATGTTTTAGGATAAAAGCGGAGAGTTCCAAAGGCATACGGAGGAGAATCGGATTTTATCCGAGAACGTGTTGTGAGTGGAACTACGAGTTTTTAATATTTATATTTTCTTAAAGTTTATTTAAAGTTAAAAGAATTTATTATAAATAGTTATTCATTTATTAATTGAATTTATATTATAATTCTAGCATAAAGATTTTAGTTTATTATTTATGTATATGAGAATGTGCTAGAATTAAAGATTTTAAGCTTATTGCCTTGAGATTTAGAATATTTTAGTGTATTAAGAAAAAAAGATTTTAATAGTCTATGGTTTACCCTAGCCCCAGTTTAATACCCGGCCGAATACTTTATCCGTGATATGGTAGATAAGAGGAAGTCAGCCAATGAGATTTGAGTCTATTAGACTCTAGTGTGAGCAAGACATGAGTGATCCGTATACACGTATAGGGTAGTATAGTCGATCCGCAGCGTGGGCCCGCTTTCGGCGACTACACATGGTAGATTCCCACTTCTAGTGGTTAGCTAGATTTTATATGCTACCACGTCAGGAGTAGATATTCCCTGGGTTACCATGTAGGCGAGCATTAGAAAAAATTTTAAGAAAAGATTTCAAAAAGTGTTTTAGAAAAGAACTTTAGAAAACATTTTAGTTTTAAAAATTGTTTTGGGAGAATATTTTATCCAGAAATGAGTTTTAGTTTATACAATTTATACCACTCACTGAGTTATACTCATATTTTTCTTTAAATATTTTTCTTAAAAATTCTCCCACAGGCACAGGAGTTAGTCGTCCAGCTAACGAGGTTCAATCAAACAAGCAGGTGAATGGATAAGACAACATCTACTACATATATATATATTTTATTATTTTGATCATGTATATATTCATGTATATAGTTGTACGTATTTTAAAGAGATAGTGGATGCATTAGTTAAAAATCTTTTATTAAAGTTTTATGAAATTTAGTTTTCAGATTTTATTTACTTGTTTGTGGTGGTGTTGTGAGAAAAGAGCCGGAGGCTCTGGAAGTTGAGAAACAGATTTCATAGAAGTGTTTTTATAAACTGTATTTAAAACTTGCAAGGTGGCATAATTTAGAAAACAGATGGCATACTGCCGAAATTTTTATGAAAAAGCGAAAAATTTTTATCACTGTCACCTTGTAAAAGAAGTTAAAATATCTAGATAAATGAGTTCCGGTGCCTTGACGGGGTTTCTTCAGGCTGAGTATAGGGTTCGTGGAATTCTTTCAGGGTGCTACGGGGTCTTTCTCGGGTCTAGAGAAGGGATTCAGAAAGGGTCCCATCAAATCCCATTCAAAATCTTGAATTTGCAGCTTTAATTTTGCTTAAGGTAGCTTGGCTTTCACTCATCTGTCTCACTCTCCCTTGCCGTTCGTCACTCTCCCTTTGTCTATCTATTTTGCTTCCAATTTCCCTAAGTGTTAGAAGCTAACACTTATTTATATAGGGCTCTCATATGTATAAATGATCATTTTGCCCTTTATTAGTATTTAACTTATTATTCGGTTTAACTAATTTCTAAAATCTCTACTAACATTTTAATATAACTTATAAGAGTAATATTTATGAAATATAGTATTCTTATTCCATAAGTTAATTACTATTACTAAGAAATACGAAATTACAAAAAAGAGGCTTACAATTTCTCCTCTCTTATAAAAAGTTCATCCTCGAAATTTGAACTACATACTTGACTCCAATAAGAATGAATATTGAGTATACATTTGCTTTTCAGGTTCTCATGTAGCTTCCTCCAACCCATGATTCCTCCACAATACTTTCACTAAGGGAATCATCTTGTAATGCAACAATTGATCTCTACGATCCAAGATCTGCACTGGCTGCTCTTAATAGGTCAAGTTTTCTTTTAGTTACACCGGCTATTCTTTCAAGATGTGCGAAGGATCGACTACATACTTGCGAAGCATGAAACATGGAATATATCATGGATGTTTGCCAACTCTGGTGGTAACTTCAATCGATAAGCCACTTCACCCGCTCTTTCCACTATCTCATACGGCCCAATATAGCATGAACTCAACTTTCAATGCTTCCCGAATCTCATAACACATTTCCAAGGTGAGATCCGCAAGAATACTTTATCCCCCATTTAAAACTTTAAATCTCTTCTTCGATTGTCTACGTAGCTTTTCTGTCTATCTCTTGCTATCTTCAATTTTTCTTTAACCACATTTATTCTTTCAGTGGTAACTTGGACAATTTCTAGGCTAATCAGTCTTCTCCCACCTACCTCATCCTAACAAATTGAGGTTCTATACTTTCTGCCATACAACGCTTCATAGGGCACCATGTCAATGCTAGATTGATAGCTATTGTTGTAAGCAAACTCTATCAAAGATAGGAGAGTATCTCAGTTCCCCTTGAACTCCATTACACAAGCTCTCAACATGTCTTCAAGAGTCTAGATAGTTCTTTCAGATTGACCATCTATTTGTGGGTGAAATGTCATACTAAAATTCAATTTGGTGCCCATTGCTTCTTGTAGCTTCGGCCAGAATCTGAAAGCAAATTGTGGATCTCTGTCTCACACTATAGATATTGGCGCACCACGCAGTTTGACTATCTCATCCATACATAACTGAGCTAACCTATTTAGAGAGTAGGTATTCTTGATTGCTAAAAAATGAGCAGACTTTGTTAATCTGTCAACTATCACCCAGATGGCATCATGTCCACTCTGAGTCCATGGAAATCCTACAACAAAATCCATCATGATCTTCTCCCATTTCCATTCTGGAATAGATAGGGGTTGTAGCAAACCTACCGGTTTCTAATGCTCGGCTTTGATCTACTGGCAAGTTAGGCATTTAAACACGAACTTTGCTATATCTCTCTTTATTCCTCTCCACCAGTAGTGGTCTTTCAGAGTCCGATACATCTTGTACTCCCTGAATGGCGTAGGCTGATGAATGTGCCTTTTCCATGATCTATTGCTTTAAATCTTTCACATCTGGCACACACAATCTCTGTCCCAACACCAATGTTCCATCATCTCTCAATGTAAACATACTTTGCTGTCCAACTTCTATCTCCCTTCTTAATTTCATCAAATATGAATCTTGAGCTTGTAGATCTCTAACTCAATCCACTAATATTGGATGGATATGAAAGGCTACTAATAGAGCACTTGAATCAGTCGTCTCCAATCTAACACCTATAGATCTCAACTCTACTAGCATAGGCAAATACTCTGCTTTCAACTGGACTAATGAACTGAAGGGTTTTTTGCTTAAGGCATCTGTTACTACGTTTGCCTTACCAGGTTGATACTCGATTGTACAATCATAATCTTTTATGAGTTCCACTCATCTTCTTTGCCTCATGTTCAGATCTTTCTAAGAGAACAAGTACTGTAAGCTCTTGTGGTCAGTAAAGATTCTACAAAGTACCTCATAAAGATAGTGCATCCAAGTCCTCAAGGCAAATACCATAGCTACTAACTCTAAGTCGTGTGTGGGATAATTTAACTCATGCTTCTTCAACTGTCTCGAAGCATAAGCTATAACTTTGTCATTCTCCATTAACACACAACCTAAGCCTTTCTTGGAGGCATTACAATAGACTACAAATCCATCCCATCCTAATGGAAGAGTAAGAACAGGTGTTGAGGTCAATCTTCTTTTTAACTCATCAAAACTATACTAGCACTCTTCTGACCACTCGAACTTTTCCTCTTTTCTGGTTAATCTTGTCAAGGGAGTAGCTATCTTTGAAAATCCTTCCATGAACTTTCTGTAGTATCCAACTAATCCCAAGAAGCTTCTAACTTTTGTCACATTTGTGGGTGGCTTCCAATCTAATATAACTTCTATCTTCTAAGGATTTATTGATGTTCCTTCTGTGGATACCCCGTGTCCTAGAAATGCTACTCTATCAAGCTAAAACTGATACTTGCTGAATTTTGTATACAACTGATGCTCTCTCAAGGTCTACAACACAACCCTCAAGTGTTCAGCATGCTCCTTTCAGCTTCTTGAATACACTAGATCTCATCTATGAAGACAATTACAAACTGGTCCAAATAAGGCTTGAAGATTCTATTCATTAAATCCAGAAAGGTTGCTGGGGTTTTTGTCAACCCATAAGGCATCACCAGGAATTCATAATGCCCATAACAAGTCCTAAAAGCTGTTTAGGAACATCTTCTCTATGAACCTTCAACTGATAGTATCCCGACCTTAAGTCAATCTTGGAAAACACCCTGGCTCCCTAAAGCTGATCAAATAAGTCGTCTATTCTTGGTAATAGGTACTGATTCCTGATAGTAACTCTGTTGAGCTGCTTGTAATCTATACATAACCGAAGGCTTCCGTCCTTCTTTTTCACAAACAATATTGGAGCTCCCTAAGGTGATGTACTCAACCTGATAAAACCCTTATTCACTAATTCTTCCATCTGAACCTTCAGTTCCTTTAACTTAGCTGGTACTATCCTGTATGGCGCTATAGAGATAGGCCTTATATCAAGTGCTAGCACAATCTCAAATTCTATCTCTCCACCTGGTGGTAACGCTAGAAGGTCTTCTGGAAAGACATCTGGGAACTCATTGATTACTGGGACTTTCGCTAACTGCAACTCATTACCATCGGCTTCCATTGCATAAACTAAGTACCCTTGACATGTCTTCTTAAGCATCTTATTTACTTTTACTGCACTAATCAAACTTGTAAAGAGCATCTTTCTAACATTACAGAAAACCACACTTGGTTCCCCAGGTCGGCTAAATTTGACTTCTTTCTAAAATAATCCACGGTGGCATGATGCTTGGATAACCAATCCATGCCCAAAATAATATCAAAATCGTGGATATCTAATACAATCAAGTATGCCTCAAATTCCTAACCTGCTATGATCACCTTGCTTCCCATATAGATCTTATCTGCTAGAAGTAAATCACTCATGGGAAGTGACACTATCATACTATAATCGACTGGGCTCACCTCGACTCTAACACTACCCATGAAGTCCCCAAAAATAAAAGAATAAGTAGCCCCTGGGTCAATCAACACGTGGGCATCTGAATCAAATAAGGAAATAATACATGTGATAACCTCTAGAGTTGCCTCAACCTCTTACTAAGTCACTGTATAGACTCCAGCCTGACTACGGGGTCTACCAGGCTATCTTTTGGGTGGTATGCTCCTGCTAGGTTCACCACTGGGCTGCCCTACACCTGTAGCTCCTCTGATCTGGGGGCCTTTTCTCTTTAGTCTATGACCCTTACTAGGCTACACTTGAACTGTTGATCTGGCCTCTGATGGGCTAAAAGTGACTAAACTAGGGCAATCCTTTATATAATGGCCCTCCTAACCACACCTGTAGCATCCTATCCGACCTTTTAAGCACTCACTTGTACGCGTTCTCCCACACTTGTTGTAGGTGGGTCGTGTCTTCCAACTCTATCTACTTCTGGATCCGTCGAGTGATTAAACCAAACTTTGACTGGTCTGGGCCCCCTGACTCTGTCATCGACTCTTGAACCATGTAGGCTTCTAATCACTTATGAACACCTTACTTGATCCCCTTTGTTGACTACCTGTCCAGCTTCGTTTCTAATCAAAGTTCTTTGGTTTAGAGGTGGATTCTACACTTCTCTCAACTCTAGTGCTTGCCTCCACCAACTACCCATACCGGGTGTGTATGGATGAAGTCATATAAGTCTTGACCTGTGGATGCAAACCTACAATAAATCTATTGATCTTTTGCTCTTTATTCTTTACGATAAAGGGAACTAGGTTCCGAAAACTTCTTTTCGTACTTCGCTACTGAGGAGTTCCCCTTCTCTAATCCAAAAAATTCTTTTATCTTTGCATCTTATAACTTTTGGGAAAGAACTTGTCAGTGAACTCCTTCTTAAAATTTGTCCAGGAAACTCTATCTAGGTGTGCTCTCTTATGTGACTTCCATCAATCTTTCATGCGATCTTTAAGCAAGAAGGCGAAATAAGAAACCATCTGCTCTTATGTGCAATCCATCACCTAAAATATCTCTTCATTTGTCTCAAGTCATGATAGTGCACGTTTTGGTTCATCTGTTCTGTCATAGGGCTTGGCACCTAACTTACAAACGCGCTCTATAGACACCCCTGTCTCGTGCGACTGATGAAGTATCGTTGCTAATACCTGTGCCATCTACTCTACATTTACTTATGCCGGCTCGGGTCACTCAGGTTGCAAAGGCTCTAGGTGAGAAGAGCTAGCTGGCACATTGATTGACTCACCAACCTATTCTTCCTCAGGTGTGGGTGCCTCTGCAGCTGCCCTCCTCGTCCTTGGGCGAGTACAACGCTGCATGTTTATGTTCTATTTCAAATATTCAAGAAAAGTTATTAAACGCATGAGTTGGAACACTAACAGTGCATGAAAACAACTCTGGAAGTTATGCGATGCTCAAACTTGAATCTAAGTAACTCATCTGTATAACTCATATCTCATGCAATTGGAAAAATAATCTTATGCATAAAACAACTTTAAAGCATTCTCTAACTATATCTCAAACTTTACAAAACTGGCCTCTGATACCACTTTGACGCAACCCAAACCAAATTCCCTCTAGGCTAGTATCTGGTAGGCTTCGTTTGGTACCCCAACGGACCTCTTTTGGACCCTCTTAAATGGCTAGAAGAAATCCATAGAGTGAACCCTGAACTTGCTCGTTTAAACTTTGCTTTGAATCTCATTTAATCTTGTTATTTAAAAATTGGTTGGGTTCATTTTATTTTAGATTCAATTTATTGATTTGGAAATCAAACTACAACCATAAAAGTGATCGTTTTTGTTTTCGAAATTTGAAAACATTTTAACGGAAAAGCGATAGCATAACGACTGTAATTACAAGTTTGCCAAATTTTCCTGCAAAGAGATTACACTTCCAAATCTTTTCAATCACAACCCAACTTCTTACTCATAATCAGACACCTTAATTGTCAATCCATCATTTTCACAAAATCATAAGAAATCACCAAAACTTACTTATCATCAAAATATTCACAACCTATTTACATTACGAAACATTTTCATATAAGTTTTTCACATGATTATTTTAATATGCAAAATGATGTGTGCACTAACAAAATACAAAGTAAGTTATATGATGCATTCTTCAAGTGCACTCCCACCTATATTGACAAATACATTTGGTCGCTTCAGTCGCCTGCATGAGTACCTGAAAATAGTTTATACAATACAACACCGAAATGATGAACTCTTAAGCAATTTAAGAAATTTAGCGATTTTTAATTAAACAACTATAAACACAGTTAGTTATTTACGAAATATCACATAACTCATTTCTTTCTAAAAGCACCATGGTACCCCTAACTACTATGTCATGTGGCGATTTTCAATTTACACCAACCGTGACATTACTAAGACTTCTCGACAACTACGTGCAGAATTTTTTGCATCGCAAATCGTAGTGCAAGGTTATCTATAAATCTTAGCGACTACGTGTGGAATTTTCTGCATCGCAAACCGTAGCGTAAGATACTATATCTAATCTTAGCAGCTACATTGCAGAATTTTCTACATCGTATATTGTAGCCCAAGAAAATCTCTGATTCTGAAGGTAAACGCATGGCCTTCGAAAACTCTTTTCTACTAAGTGCTACAAGCACAAAATACCTTTTCTTTTAAAACTTTTTGACTAGAGCTTTTAAACTTAACTTCTCATAAAAGTCACTTTACTTTCGAATTTCTTTGAACACATATTAAAACCATTTATAAACTTTTTAACAACAATAAAATTATATTTGAAACACAATTATTCATAATGTGAGTTAGTGGCACTCACATTGAGGTCAAGCTTGCCAAGGAGCTTTAATGGGCCCTCGTCATTCCACTTGCTTGTGCTTCACCTACACATCATATTCTTATTCAATTTCTACTAAATTGAACTACTCAAAACTAAAATCAAAGCTTTTAATACAACTAACTCTATTGAAAACCTTTTACACTACAACTTTCTCATATAAGTTCTAACTTAACCAAAGCTTTAAAATTATGATTTCTTTTTATGAACCTCAATTATTATTACCTAGAAACACCCCCACACACTCGGAATAATTTTTTGAAGCTCGAAACGAAAAATCATTATTTTTGACCCCATTTGGCCAAATACATGCTAGGGAGCAATCCCTAACTTTTCTTTCTTCCGTTTTCACTCCAATCATCTCCTTATCTCTCATTTGGGTCAGTCTCAAAGTGAATTCAAAAAGAAACGATTGCAGGGTGGAGGTTCTTAGCCAAAAACCCTATTTTTCACTATTTTTTCATGTCAAAATCTAACCTTTTTTACATTCGTAACTCAATTTTCTTTCATTTAGGATTCTTGGACTCCTATACACTCAATTAGGATCATACACGACATAAAAATACAAAGAGGAAGTGGCATTGCATAATAACCATCAATGCCCTTCTAGCCAAAACACTCATTGTCTTATTTCATTTCCTTTTTCAATTCTAACATTTCTATAAAGTTTTCTAATTCCTAACATGCATAATTTCAAGCTCATTCACATCAAATCTTAGGGATTGACACACACTCCTATTGCTGCCATGAACTACACACATACAAATATCACATTGTTTCTTTCACTTCTTAAGATATCCTTTTTAATTTCTCTTTCAAGCATTTCATCAAACACTTGGAATGCAATCAATTTGTTTAAAACAACTTTAAATCAATCTTTACGATTTTGCTCCCATAAACCCCAACTTGAATCTATTATATGATTCCACCCAAACTAAGTTCCCTTTTTGATGTTTTAGGGTTCTAATCTTAGTTTAGATCAAAACCACCTCAAGTACTCAACAAAAGAAATCAATCCAACAACAATCTATCACACATTCTATCTATCATCACTTTAAGAAATTTCATGAAAACTTATCTGAAGCTTGATTAAACCTTGATCTTCTTGTTCAATCCCACTCAAAATCTTGAATTTGGAGCTTTAATTTTGCTTAGGGTAGCTTGGCTTTCACTCCTCTCTCTCTCTCTCTTCCTGGTCGTCCCTCACTCTCCCTTTGGCTATCTATGTTGCCTCCAATTTCCCTAAGTGTTGGAAGCTAACACTTATTTATATAGGACTCTCATATGTGTAAATGATCATTTTGCCTTTTATTAGTATTTAACTTACTATTCAGTTTAACTAATTTCTATAATCTCTACTAACATTTTAATATCACTTATAAGGACAATATTTATGAAATTTATTATTCTCACCACAATAAGTTAATTACTATTACTAAGAACTGCAAAATTATGAAAAAAAAAGGGCTTACATAGGATATACCGGTCAGGTTTAAATCATAATCCGTAGTCCATAACATATAACATGGGGTAACCCATTGGCATTTGAAAATGTTTTCTTTTCCATACACTTAGATTTTAATTCATTTCTTCCATAACTTGAAATTTTGAAATATATTGCATAAAAATCGCTAATACGTAAACATAATGGTTTCAAATCTTTCATGTATAACCATTTATCTTTCAAACAAATATATGAAATATCCATAACTAATGATTTCAAAGGAAAATCACTTTTAGGATCAATATGCATTATCAACAACATATATTCTCTAAAATGATAAAAGATGCCTTTAATGCATCCATAAAATGCATTTTCACTCACTTGGCTCACAACTCGTTGTTTGCCCTTCAATTCACTTCCCTGGACCTCCCTTGATCCTTAGCTTACTTTTCGCCTACAATATACATCCTAATTTAGATTTCTCCATCTAATTACACACAAAGAGCATTTATTCATCAAATTTAATCAACCACATAAACTACCAATTTAATCACTACTTTAGTTTAATATATATATTCAAAAATCTAATCACTATACCATATTTCCAAAGAACACTCTCACATCCATTTCAATTAATTTCCTTTGCACCAAGGCATTCAAATACATTCTAAACATCACTAAAGCACATTAAAGGATAGAATAACAATTTTACACCCTTTCTTGACTTAACTAATTTACACCCAAACTTTTTTCATCTCAAATTTTTCTTCCATTCTTTTGATACTAATCAATTCAAATCCATCCCAAAACATCATACAATTCACTCAAGCATTTAAAATCACTCTCAACACATACAAAAACACAAATGGTCCATGTACTAGTATAATTGTTCATCACTTCATTCCTTTGCTTTTCTTTTCAAAATTTCATCTCAATCAACATAAAATCTCACATATAAATTTATCCGTACACCAAAATCACTCAACTACATAAACCTTTCCAAGTTGACCACTTACTAGTACATACACAACTAAGCTATCCACATCATTCCAAGCTCAAAATCATGCCCCAATGCTTCAACTAGTCATCAATTTCACCACTAAAATCTTAAACAAACGATTCTTTCATTTCCATTAAAAATCATAACACAAACCTTAACTATTACCTTTCAAACATCTTGATCTAGGAATCCTTGATTCTTTCCTTCACTTCCAAGACCAATATAGTGATGATCAGCCTCCAATAATACCATAAATTCTATCAAAACTCATTTAAATCAACAAACTTTAAAAATAAAAATAAAAATAAAAATAAACCCATCGACTATTTCATGAATTAAAGTCACTTACCTTCACTTTTTCTAATGGAATCTTGATGGGTTTGAGAGGTTAGGAAGGTTGCATCACCTCTTCTTCTTCTTCTTTTTCTCTTCTTCTTCCTTCTTCTTCTTCTCCTTCACGGCCAAATTTTCCTTTCTTTCTCGATCTACAGTTCACGGTTCCAGCTTTTGTTCCTCTTGGTTCTGCTCTCAGTCTTCTCCTCTCATCTTACGATTTCCTCTCCTTTGGCCGAATGAAATCACTTGCTTCATCCTCTCATGCATTCAACTATACATACCCATGCTTACCAATGTCTAATTTGCCCTTTAACTAACTTAAAAATCACATAAATGTCATTGTTTGCAATTGATTTATTTGATTGGTCAACCAATTTCATACAATTAATCTTTAACAAATCATTCAACTTTTGATTCAAGTTCAACTAATCAATTCTCCTTTTTTACTTAAATGTGTCACCACATCATTGGTTCACTCAAATTCATATGGATTGTGCTTTAAACTTAAATTTTAATCTTCATTTAACACTAATAAATTTCAAAAATATTTCATAGTCATCCTATCATCAAATTAACCATGTAATACTCTAATTGGGTGTCTTAACCTTCAATCTCATGCTTACAAAAAAATTTAGTTGGTTTTGAACTCACTAAATTTTGCAACATTCCCAACGAGGGTATTTTTATCGATAAATCTTTGGAACCCCCAAAATCCATTTAAACGGACTCATTTTTGCTCCGTTTCAGTTTCATTAGCCCCTATTACTCATTCTAAACATTTTTTATTTTCTGAGGTCAAACTAAAAAATTCACTATTCAACACACTATTCACTCGAAAATCACTATTCATTCTAAAAAACGCTATTCATCCTAGGAAAATGAAATTCAGTTTTCTACACTAGGACTTCGGATGCCTGGGGCCTACTTTTCAAAAATCACTATTTCTATAGATAGTATTCATTGAAAAAAATTCATTTTCGAAAAATACGATTATGGGGTTTACAATAGTAGTATTTGCACTGCAAATTTAGAGACATTACCTATATGGCGTTTCTTGTCAAATCTTTATAGATTATAAAAGTTTACGGTATCTGTTCACTCAAAAAAAGTCAACTATGAGACAGAAGAGATGGTTGGAGTTGATTAAGGATTACAATTGTACGATAGAATATCACCCCGAAAAGGCCAATATAGTGGCAGATGCTTTAAGCGGGCGACCTATGAGTTCCCTAGCTCATCTGAAGACAGTATATCTTCCACTTCTAGTGGAATTGAGGTTGCTAATAGTCTAGTTAGGTATGACAGACTCAAGAGCATTGTTAGCTACTTTTCATGTTCGCCTTATTCTAGTAGATTAGATAAGGGAATAGCAATGGCAAGATCCTCAGTTGGTAAAGCTCAGAAAGGAAATTGAAGGTCATAAAACAAATTTCACAATTAGGGAAGATGGTACAATAATGATGGGTCAACGTTTATGCATGTTAGATATTAGCGATTTAAAAAGGGAAATCATGGAAAAAGCTTATTCTTCAGCATATGTCATGCATTGGGCGGCACAAAGATATACCACACCCTGAGAGAACATTATTGGTGAAAAGGAATGAACAGAGAGATCGTAGATTTTGTATCTCGATGTTTCATCTATCAGCAAGTCAAAGTAGAGCATCAGAAACGAAAAGATTATTACAGCCTCTTTCTATCCCATAATAGAAATGGGAGAATATTACCATGGACTTTGTTGTAGGGCTTCTGCACAGTCAAAGATGGCATGATGCTATATGGGTGATAGTAGATAGATTGACTAAGTCTGCCCATTTCTTGCCAATCAAGAGCAACTACTCCCTAAGTAAGTTAGTGCAACTTTACATAGATGAGATAGTTAGACTCCATGGTACACTGATTTCTATTGTGTCAGATCGCAATCCTGATTTGCTTCAAAATTTTGGCCCAAATTGTAGAAAGCGTTAGGTACACAACTGAGCTTCAGCACAACTTTTTATCCCTAGACGGATGGTCAATCAAAGAGAACCATCTAGACACTTGAGGATATGCTTAAAGCGTGTGTCTTGGAATTCAAAAAGAGTTGGGATACACACCTACCATTTGTGGAGTTTGCATACAATAATAGTTATCAGGCCAGTATAGATATGGCCCCATATGAAGCCATTTATAGAAGAAAGTATAGAACCCTAGCGTACCAGTACGAGGTAAGTGAGAAGAAACCAATAGGTCTCGAGCTTATCCAAATTACTATAGAAAAGATTAAAATTATTAGAGATAAACTTAAAGTGGTAAGCGATAGATAAAAAAACTATGTAGACAACCATCATAGGGACCTTGAGTTCGAAGTCGGCGATAGAGTATTCCTTAAGATATCCCCTTGGAAAGGTGTGCTTAGATTTAAAAAGCGTGGTAAGTTGAGTCCACACTATATTGGACCATATGAGATTATGGAAAGAGTGGGATCCGTAGTATATAGGTTGGAGCTCCTACTGCAATTACATAAAATTCACAACGTGTTTAATGTATCTATACTTTCCAAGTACATTTCAGATCTCTCCCACATACTTAGAGAGCAATCAGTAGAACTAAAGAGGAACTTAACTTATAAAAAAGAACTGGTGTAGATTTTAGATTGTAGAGAGTAGGTTCTAAGAAATAAAGTACTCCCCCTACTGAAAATTTTATGAACGAATCATAAGGTAGATAAGGCTACTTGGGAGCACGAAGATTAATTGTACCAGAGATACTCTCATCTTTTTTAATATGATATGTGAATTTCAAGGACGAAATTTTTATAAGATGAAAGGAATTTGTAACACCCTTTCCCGATTTTACTACTGTACATATGTACAGAATAATGCATTGTATTAGTGTGCACTCACTAATAAAATAATAAAAAGGGATTTTAAAGTGTTTTAAGATGAAATTAAATTTTTATAAAATTTTCGGAAGGAGCAAGAATAAATTTGAATTATAAAAAGTCGAGGGGTAGTTGATAAAAATAAAAGATTTTCTAAAGAGTGGCAAAATGGTAAATATAGTGAAAAGTCAATGACATGTGGGGGGAAAGTAAAGAATTCTCTAGAAAATGGTAAATTCATAAATTTAAGAAAGTTTAAGCGCCTTTATATATGTATGTGTGTGTGTGTAATGAGTGTAGTCGGCAAAGTGAGAGAAAAATATAAAGAGGAGAGAGAGGTTGTTGGCATCAAGAGCAGGAGACAGATCTGTGGACAACTGTTATTCCAAGTTAGATTTTTACTACTTTTGAAGGAAAATCAAGTCGTAGAAGGTGGAAAACAAGTTTAGGGGGGTCTTCAAGCCAGATCTGGTAAAAATCAAATGGTAAGATACAGTTTTCATGGTTTTCTTTTAAAGAGAAGTCTGTTAAAGCAGTCCATGAACTGCATTTGATATTATTGAGATTTTATGCATAGATCTAGTGATTTGAAGCAGCAAACGGGTGAAAAAGTGAGACAAAAGACTGAGGAGGAAACATAGTAAGTAAAATTGATTTAAAGAAGTTGTTTGTGGTCTAAGATAATTAAGCTTCCGTCGCAAAACCTATTGACATTGTGACCTAGGTTGATGAGTAGAAACTAATGAAATGTTGTTGAGTTTATGTATGTGAAATGAGGTTAGGGTGTGCTAATGATTGTGTGAGGTGTAAAATCTAGAAAAGAAGTGTTAGAAATGAGTTCGCAGGAGTTAGGGCAGGACCTCGCGAGGTATGAGCTGGATGTGACCCGTAGCCCTATTCAACGCTGGTCAATTGAAAAGCGAGCTTGCAAGGAGCGACATGGGCAATGCCCGTTGCTCTTCATCGTACCTGCTTGAGCTGGGCTAGAACGGCCGCTCGCATATAGCGAGCTTAGTGATGTTGCAGCCTGCTATAATGTATGTCCAAGCTGGACTAAGGCAACAGCTTGCAAAGAGCGAGCTGGACAAGGTCCATGAATCGGGCTGAGCTAGAAGGTGGATAGCTTGTTGGAAAGGGTGAGATGAGCGAGCTCGCTGCGATTATTGATGCCTGCAATTCGAGATGGGCTGGGACAAAATGGGAGCTCGCATGGGGACAAGTTGGACGAGCTAAGGTAGGTGCTCGTAGCTTAAGCTAAATTGGTAGTATTGCAGTTGTAGCAACATGGATGAAATTTTAAGTTGCAGAGATAATAGAGATGGTTTGGAATTTAAGTGTTCTGCGAGTTAAGTAGATATTTCATTTATGATTAAATGTAAATGAAGAGGCGAGTTGAAGAGATCCCCGAAGCAGAAGTTACAAGTAGATTAGGAAGCAAGCAGTAAGTGTAATGAAAACTTTTTTTTTTAATGTTAAATACTTTTCAACTTATTATGTAAGCAATTTATAGATTTTCATTATTTGTTTTAGCTTATAAATGTTTTTATATTTTAGCATGAAAAGAAATAGTTTATACATGAGATGGTATGCAATATACTTAGTACACTTTATTTTATAGAATGAAAAAGAATTTTTGTAACGCCCTCTCCCGCGATTGTATTGTATCCATGTATGAGATGAAATAAATTTTATTTATGAAGATAATAAAAGAGATTTTTGAGTATTTGGAAGTGCAATTTAATTTTTATAGAGTTTTCGAGATAATTGGGAGAAAATTTAATATTAGAAGTGGATGGTAAAATGGTAAAAATAAAAGATTCTATGAAGAATCAGATCTGTAAATATGAGGAAAGGACAAGGACATTAGGGAAAAATGAAGAATTCTCTAGAATCTGGTAAAAGTGTAATTTTAAAGAAGTCCAAGGGTGGAAAAAGCTTAACCCACGCCTATAAATATAGGTGTGTGGTGAGAGTGTCGGCAGAAGAAGAAAGATCTGGAAAAAAAAAAAAAAAAAGAGGAGAGAGTAAGAGAGGAGTTGTCGCTGTAAAGAAGAAGAAAAGCAGATCTGTAGCTGTTCTGGTCAGATTTCCGCCACCTTTGAGAAAGATCAAGCTGATTTAAAGGTAAGGAACCAGATCTTGGTAGGATTTAAGTGATAAAAATGTGATTTGTATGATTTTTGGTGGTAGAGAAAGCTGTCGAGAATAGTTTTTGGTGTGCAGATGTGTAACCAAATTTTTGGTATGTAGATCTGGTGGATTGAAGCTGTAAGCGAGAGAGAAAGCAGAGCAAAAAGGCTGAGCAAAGGTCTGGTAAGTGAAATAGTTGAGAATGCTGTTAATTTGTGGTAGTTTGAGTTTATTTTGGGATGATTCAGTTTGCGTCGCTGAACCTGATAAGGTCACGACTTAGTTTTGGTGAAGAATTGATGATGCATTGATTTAGTATATGTGTGGTATGAAGTCAGGATGAGAGCTCGCGAGGTGCGAGTTGGAGGAGCTTTAGTGTGCACAGCTGGTTGAGATAGTCGATTGGGGAGTGAGCTGGGCTATGCCTACTGCTCTTCAGTTCGTCTGTCTAGACTAGGCTGGAGCGCGAGCTCGCAAAATGAGCTGATTGAGGTCGCAGCTCATCAGGGGTGCCTGGCCGAGCTGGCCTAAGGTCGTAGCTCGCAAAGCGAGCTGAGAAGTTTGAAGAAGCGACCTGAGCTCAAGGAAGATCTCACCTCGTTATGAGCGAGCTAGCAAAATTTTGAAGTGCCCTCAGCTCGAGTTGAGCTGGGCAGAGTAGGAGCTCGCTGAAGGTGCGAGCTGGATGAGCTTGGGCGAGCTAGGGTGCGAGCTCGCAGATCGCAGCTCGAGCTCGCGGATCGCAGCTCGAGTTGGACTGACAGTATTGCAGTCCTTAGCAGCTCGGATGGATTCAAAGTTAGAAGATAATAATTTAGCTAGCTAAGTGAAGGTTTCGTTTGTGAATAAGTGTAGGTATCTACGAGCTGAGGGAGGAAGTCGCTGAGGAGCTAGCGAAAGCATTGGCGTAAAGGAATAGGACAGCAAGTGGTAAGTGTGAAAATATTTTTATGTTAAATGCCTTTTTAGATTTATTTCTACAATTATTACATAAATTCTCATAAATTATTTCGAGCTTAGCAATAGTTTATATTTAGTATGAGATTTTGGCCTACTTGAAATATAGAAGAGCAAAAAAAAAAAAAAAAAGAGTAAAAATTTTCAGTGACTAGTGGAACAACCCAAGCTTGTTGATAGATAGACCTTATAGCATTTTAGACCCGGCCGGTATACCCCACAGTGTAGGGCAAGTATTGGAGGGCTAGTCTTACTAACATCGGGGGATAGAGTCTGTCATGTCAGTGAGTCGCCTTCTACACCGTGGGGTATTGTCTCGCTTGCGGTGTGCGATGATAGTTCTGCCATGTATAGCGAGGTGTCTTTGTAGCTTCGTCACGGTGTGCGATGATAGTTATTCTGCCACGTGACTCCCTACACTGAGCGGAGCTGGTCTACCCATTCATGTGGTTATAGCTT